>CAJUWN010002063.1:0-25112 GCA_910589765.1 Avena atlantica
GGGACCGTAGTACTGATCATCACGGTTGTGATGTGGACATCCCTACTATTGATACAACCGTTGTACCTACAGCAACACACATACAAGGACCCATCACAAGATCTCGTGCCAAACAACTTAACTATCAGGTACTTTCGTTTCTTGGAACTATTCCTTACATACATGAGAATATGATGCTGCCTAAATCAGATACATTTCTTACTCTTAGGAATGATGGACCAAGCATGGATGAGAGGGACAAGCATTGGAGCATGGCCATGCATGGAGATGGCAGCAAGCATGTGATGATCCAAGAGAAGGCCACGGATGAAGATTTCAGAACTTTGAGGCCACCATAATGAAGAAAGAAGGCTTGGACGAAATATTCAAGATCAATACTTTACGAATTCGTCCATAGCATAATATGGTGCTGCTGCGACACCTTTATTTTGGCCAGGCCCATGTAATTTTCGCAGGATTTTAATTAGCCACTTTTAGAGTCCGTATTTGAGGGGAAAAGGACTTTTAGGGTTGGATTCGGCCACCACTTCCATGGCTGGCCGAAACCCCACCTTTTCGCCCTTAAATACGCCCCATAGCCGACCCTCTAGACTCGATTTTTTTTAGACATTAAAGTTAGCCATAGTCGCAACTTCGCCAAGGCTCGAGCGTCGCAGAGGCCTCTTGTACTTCGCACCTATTCAGGATCCCACCTCTTTCAATAAAGCTTTCCTCTTAATCCGCAATATCTTGATTGCAATATTGGTTCTTACTTGTTCTCGATTTCAGGTAGGAATTAAGACCCTCGCTGGTCAGGCTGATCGTGTTCCCGCAGGATCGGTAACCTCCAGGAGATTGGCCTAGCGATTGCATTGGCGCTCGGCTCGCACGTGTAGTCGGATCGTCAAGCCCGAACTCCACCCAATCGATTATCACCATCTCATCGAAAGATGGACACCTTTGCCCTATCAAGTGGGTATCAGATTTCAGGTTGCTCGGTGAGATTTTACTGTTTTTCGTAGATTAGATCTGTTTTTACCTATAACCCACGAAAAAGCCAAAAAACACAGTTAGAACTTAGATCCATCCCATAACCAATCTACGCCTCGCATTATCTTTTCAGTTTTTGCATTGTTGAATTTGTGTTACATCGTCGCGTCGAATGCTGGTCTTTGTCTCGTCCCTTAGAGTTTCGAGTTCTAATCATACTAGTCACCGCCACACTCGCCGATCACCACCACCATATTCCGCCGCCATATACCCTGCCACCATAAACCCTAAAACTCCGCCACCGCCTTCCAACCGCGACACGGATCCGATCACCTTTCCTGCCGCGGCACGAGTCCGAGTTGAGTCATTATTTCCTAGTTATTTCTTTTGACTTTCCTTCTTTGTTTCCCGGTTCCGCTAAAGTCCGTGTCGAGCTAAGAGTCCGGTCGTAAGTCCAGAAGGAGAGCAAAAAAAAAAAAAAAAAAAATTCTGGCTATACTGGTTTTCGGCTTTGGGGATCACTTTTCTCCATCGGCCGTTATAGCGATATTTTTTTGGCGCCTGCGCGCTTTCCGGAGCAAAATAAAAAATTTCGAAAAATTTTTGGGGGCTAACCTCTTTTTAGACCCCGTAGATCAGTTCTAGACACTCGCCATCCTAGTAATTTCCTGCATCTCGGATCGCTTTTCAGGGTGCTATATCTTCATACAGTGCTTGTTGTGTCGCGTCGTGACATCGTTGGTGATCTAGGCTCGCGTCTCTAGTACGGTCTAGCCTAGGACCAGCACAGTACCGTCGTTGAGCATTCTTTCAACTTTTGCATTGCTGTTTTGATAATTGCTAACCCCTTTCTAAGCCTTCCCAGAGCTCCACAGATACTCTCCACGTGCGGTTGTTTCGACTCCTGGTTATCGCTTGGTTCAATCTCTGGACCCACTGATCCTCGTGGTTGCACATCGCCTTTTCCTGCTGTTTGGTAAGAACTTGTAAGAGCTTCGTATATTGCTTGACGGATTACGCGTGACTTCCACCATATTCTGTAGTATATACCTGTGCTTTTTAAGGACTAACCATGACAGATACTTCGCGGAACCCTGCCACCATGACGAACGAAGAACTACATGCCCACTTCTCCGCGCTCCTGGTCAGTCGCGCTGAAGACGTGGATACGCGCCTAGGGGAGTTTGACACCAGCTCACCAACGCCGTGGACAAGATCGATGGACTCGAGAAATCCTTCAACGCCAAGCTTGACGTTCGGTTCAAGGAGCTTCTGAACCGATTGCCCGCACCCGCACCGGCACCCACACATGGCGCACGGCGCATTCCGATCACGGTCGGACTGCTGGTACGGCTGCCGCCGCACCCCCGGCGGCTCCTGCTGCGACTGACGTTCCTCAGACTTCCGCCGCGGCTGCTGCTGCGACATTGGGGACAGACGACGGGTACTACTACGACCCCGACGACGACGATCTGTTTGACGAGGAGGTTGAACAACCTCCACAGGTACCTGCTGGTCGTCCCCGACATTACTACCGCAACGCTCGCCCACCGGTACGTACTGATGATGATCATGTTGCAAAGCTTAAATTAAATATTCCATCTTTTGGGTAAATATAATCCTGATGCATATCTTACATGGAGATGGAAGTAGAACAACGTTTTGCATGCTTAAAATATCCTGAGAATATGCGTGTTAGTGCTGCTACATGTGAATTTACTAAATTTGCTTCCCTTTGGTGGTCTGAGTATTGTCGTTTAAATCCTACTACTATTCCTAGCACTTGGACTGCTTTAAAAACTGCTATGCGTGTGTTCGTTTTGTACCTCCCACTTATCAACGTGATTTACTAAAGAATCTGACACGCTTAGAGCAAGGGAAAAATTCTGTAGAAGAGTATTATCAGGAATTGCAAACGGGGATGGTTAGGTTGTGGTCTTGTTGAATCTAATGAACAAATGCTTGCACGTTTCTTTGGTGGATTAAACAAGGACATTCAGCACATATTAGATTATAAGGAATATAATTCTATCACTCGTTTGTTTTCATCTTGCTTGCAAAGCTGAACGTGAAGTGCAGGATCGCCAAACACCATGGAGAAGGACTAATAATTCTGCAGGTCGCACATCACTTGGACATCCCGACAATCAGCACCTCCTCGTGATTCGCCTCCAGCTCCTACCACATCCAAGGCCACCACACGATTTCCAGCTGCTCCTCCACCATCATCCAATGCTCCTGCTCGTAGTGCATCTTCTATGGCTTCCACGGGTAAGACAAAGGATATACAATGCCGCAAGTGCTGGGGTTTTGGTCATATTGAGAGACAGTGCACAACACAACGTGTGATGATGGTGCGAGAAGATGGTGATACGATTCAGCGAGTGACTTCGATGCAGATACACTAGCCCTTATTTCTGCTCGAGATGGAGACAATTCTGATGATGATGCAGAGCCAGAGGTAATGGGAGCGGAAGCTGCTGATCAATACAAGAGTTTAATTACACAACGTGTGTTGAGTGTGCAATTGAGCAAATCTGAGCAAGATCAACGCCACAACCTGTTCCAAACACGTGGTGTTGTCAAGGAAAGAGCTATACGGATCATCATTGATGGAGGGAGTAGTTGTAATATCTGGCCAGTGTTGACATGGTAGAGAAGCTTGCGCTTCCAACAAGACAACGCCCACATTCATACTACATCCAATGGTTTGAGAGTTCTCGCAAGATCAAGGTAACAAGAACGGTACGCGTGCATTTTACTATTGGTACATATTCTGATTTTGTTGATTTTGATGTTGTACCTATGCAAGCTTTGTTCTTTGTTACTTGGTAGACCATGGCAATTTGATAGAGAATCTGTTCATAATGGCAAAACTATCACTATTCTCTTATGCATGATGGAAAGAAAAATTGGTCTAAAACCTATGACTCCCGAAAAGATTTTAAAAGATGATCTTGCTAGAGCTAGTAGAGCTAAAACTGAGGAGAAAAATAAAAGTGAGAATCAGATTGTTGCTGCAGATTTTATACCACCAACGAACACTAAATCTGATTCTACACATGCTACTGAAATTCGTTTGAAGAGTCCATGTATGCTGCAAATAAAATTGATATTGCTGAACTAGATGTAAACAATACTCATGTTATGCAATTGTCTGCAAAGAGGTTTTGTTTTCATTTGAGGATATGCCTCCTTGCCACCGCTGTTGCTAACCTTTTGCAGGAATATGAGGACGTCTTTCCCGCTGAGTTGCCACCAGGACTACCTCCTATTAGAGGAATTGAGCATCAAATTGATCTAATTCCTGGTGCCACGTTGCCCAACCGCGCACCATATAGAACCAATCCAGAGGAGACAAAGGAGATACAACGCCAAATTCAGGAACTACTCGACAGAGATCATATTCGTGAGTCCCTTAGCCCTTGTGCTGTTCTATTATTTTGGTACCTAAGAAAGATGGTTCTTCGCGCATGTGTTGATTGTAGAGCTATCAATAATATTACTATTCGATATCGTCATCCTATTCCACGTTTAGATGACATGCTTGATGAATTGAGTGGCTCTACCATGTTTCTAAAGTTGATTTGCGTAGTGGTTACCACCAGATTCGTATGAAATTAGGAGATGAATGGAAAACAGCTTTTAAAACTAAGTTCGTTTATATGAGTGGTTAGTAATGCCGTTTTGGTTTAACTAATGCACCTAGCACTTTCATGAGATTAATGAACGAAGTTTTACGTGCTTTCATTGGACGTCTTTTGTGGTAGTCTACTTTGATATTCTGATTTATAGCAAATCTTTAGAGGAACATTTGGACCATTTACGTGCTATTTTCAATGCTTACGTGATGCACGTTTGTTTGGTAACCTTGAGAAGTGCACCTTCTGCACCAATCGAGTTGCGTTTCTTGGCTATGTTGTTACATCCAGGGTTTGAAGTGGATCCAGCCAAGATTGAAGCTATTGAGAATTGGCCGCACCCAAGACGGTCACACAAGTGAGGAGTTTTCTTGGCCTCGCTGGTTTTATAGGCGCTTTGTCAAAGATTGGATCAATTGCCGCGCCGCTGAATGAGCTTACCAAGAAGGATGTGCCCTTTGTTTGGGGCGATGCACAACAACAGGCCTTCGTTATATTGAAAGATAAGCTAACACATGCTCCCTTACTCCAACTTCCTGATTTTACTAAGACTTTTGAGCTGAATGTGATGCTAGTGGTATTGGTTTGGGAGGGGTGTTATTACAAGAGGGAAAACTGTTGCATATTTTAGTGAGAAATGAGTGGGGAAGTCTGAACTATTCTACTTATGATAAAGAATTATATGCGTTGGTTCGGACATTAGAAACTTGGCAACATTATCTATGGCCTAAGGAATTTGTTATTCATTCTGATCATGATATTTGATGAAGCATATTCGTAGTCAAGCTAAGTTGAATCGTCGTCATGCAAAGTGGGTTGAATTTTATTGAGTCTTTTCCTTATGTTATCAAACATCAAAAGGGTAAAGATAATATTATTGCTGATTGCTTTGTCACGCGCCGTTATGCTTTTATCTCAACTGACTTCAAAATATTTGGATTGGAAACTATTAAGGAACAATATGTGCATGATGCTGAATTAAAGATGTGTTGCAGAATTGTAGAGATGGTAGAACTTGGAACAAGTTCGTCTTCAATGATGGATTTGTGTTCCATGCTAACAAACTATGCATTCCAGATAGCTCTGTTCGTCTTTTGTTGTTACAGGAGGCGCATGGAGGAGATTGATGGGACACTTTGGTGTCAAGAAGACGGAGGATGTTCTTGCTGCACACTTCTTTTGGCCACGTATGCGTCGAGATGTTGAGAGATTTGTGGCACGCTGCACTACTTGTCAAAAGCTAAGTCTCGCCTTAATCCACATGGTTTTATATATGCCTCTTCCTGTTCCTAGTGTTTCCTGGGAGGATATTTCTATGGACTTTGTTTTGGGATTGCCACGAACACAGAAGGGGAGGGATAGTATTTTTGTTGTTGTGATCGGTTTTCTAAGATGGCACACTTTATTCCTTGTCATAAAACGGATGATGCTGTGCATATTGCTGATTTGTTCTTTCGTGAAATTGTTCGTTTGCATGGTGTGCCCAAATACTATTGTCTCTGATCGTGATACTAAATTTCTTAGCCACTTCTGGAGATGTTTAGGGCTAAGTTGGGGACTAAATGTGTTTAGTACTACATGTCATCCCAAACTGATGTCAAACTGAAGTAGTAAATAGAACTTTGTCTACTATGTTACGGGCTGTTTTAAAGAAGAACTTAAAATTGTGGAAGAGTGTTTACCTCATATAGAATTTGCTTATAATCGTTCATTGCATTCTACCACAAAGATGTGCCCATTTGAGATTGTGTATGGTTTTGTTCCTCGTGCACCTATTGATTTATTGCCTTTACCTTCTTCGGTGAACATAATTTGGATGCTACACAACGCGCTGAAATGATATTAAACTTGCATAAGACTACTAAAGATAACATTGAACACATGAATGCTAAGTATAAACTTGTTGGGGATAAAGGGAGAAAGCATGTTGTGTTTGATGTTGGCGATCTTGTTTGGTTACATTTGCGTAAAGATCGTTTTCCTGATTTACGCAAGTCTAAGTTAATGCCACGTGCTGCTGGTCCCTTAGGTGTTAGAGAAAATCATGATAATGCATATAAACTTGAGTTGCCTGCAGATTTGGTACGGTTAGTCCTACATTTAACATTGCAGATTTGAGCCTTATTTGGTGAGGAAGATGAGATTGCGTCGGGAGGACGACTTCAATTCAAGAAGGGGAGCATGATGTGGACATCCCTACTATTGATACAACCGTTGTACCTACAGCAACACACATACAAGGACCCATCACAAGATCTCGTGCCAAACAACTTAACTATCAGGTACTTTCGTTTCTTGGAACTATTCCTTACATACATGAGAATATGATGCTGCCTAAATCAGATACATTTCTTACTCTTAGGAATGATGGACCAAGCATGGATGAGAGGGACAAGCATTGGAGCATGGCCATGCATGGAGATGGCAGCAAGCATGTGATGATCCAGAGAAGGCCACGGATGAAGATTTCAGAACTTTGAGGCCACCATAATGAAGAAAGAAGGCTTGGACGAAATAATTCAAGATCAATACTTTACGAATTCGTCCATAGCATAATATGGTGCTGCGACACCTTATTTTGGGCCAGGCCCATGTAATTTTCGCAGGATTTTAATTAGCCACTTTTTAGAGTCCGTATTTGAGGGGAAAAGGACTTTTAGGGTTGGATTCGGCCACCACTTCCATGGCTGGCCGAAACCCCACCTTTTCGCCCTTAAATACGCCCCATAGCCGAACCTCTAGACTCGGATTTTGTTTAGACATTAAGTTAGCCATAGTCGCAACTTCGCCAAGGCTCGAGCGTCGCAGAGGCCTCTTGTACTTCGCACCTATTCAGGATCCCACCTCTTTCAATAAAGCTTTCCTCTTAATCCGCAATATCTTGATTGCAATATTGGTTCTTACTGTTCTCGATTTCAGGTAGGAATTAAGACCCTCGCTGGTCAGCTGATCGTGTTCCCGCAGGATCGGTAACCTCCAGGAGATTGGCCTAGCGATTGCATTGGCGCTCGTGTCGCACGTGTGTAGTCGGATCGTCAAGCCCGAACTCCACCAAATCGATTATCACCATCTCATCGAAAGATCGGACACCTTTGCCCTATCAGGTTGTACCGTTTTGGGACCGGTAGTACCGCTTGCGGGCGGTAGTACCGCAAGCCAGTACCGGGGCATCCAGTGGCGATGGCGCAGGCTTCAGTACCGGGCGGTAGCAGGGGCGGTAGTACCCTTACCGGTATACGGTTCCGCCGATCGGTAGTACCGCTTGAACCTGGCAGCTGCCGACATGTCTTCTTCCGTCTCCTCTTCCAAGCCTCCGTTTGTCGGGCTTGATGTTCCGGGCTTCCTCCCTTGCCTCCGTACTTGTCAATGTGAACCTATCAGGCATATGTGACGGAGTAGTATGAAGTAGCATACCATTCAATAGGGCAGGAAGGGGGCTCGCATAGAGGAACGGATTCACCTTTGGAGTCCATGACGACTTGGCGTAAGTTGGAGACCTTGATGTAGTAACGACCGTAGGTTGGGCTGTCATCTCCCCCCCCCCTTCAAAAAGAGTCTTCCTCGACTCTACATGCTCATCACAAAGTAGAAGCGGTCGAGAGACCTTCTTGATCCTGGGTTCACTTTAGTCGTCCTCGGGAAGATTGACTTGACAACACTCCAATGTTCCTTCACCTTCCTTGAAGCCTACAAAGCTCACAACAAAAGCAAAGCAACACTCAAAGCGTAGCCAATTCATGAATATTGTAGCATGAGTCCTCAGTAGAAGGAAGTCACCTTAGCTTGTAGAGATAGCTCGATGAAGGGTAGCCATAGGTAACTCTCTTCGGTTCTTCTTGTCAACATATAGTCCAAAGAGGTTGACGTGTATGCATTTGTACCTTCATATAACAAAGACCAAGCAAAATATGTTTGTGTGTGATAGAGGAGCATGTCATTTGTGGCATGTCCATTTCTTGTTCACAACACGATTAGAACAACTCAAGTATAGCAAACGGGATGCATATGCAAGGTCAAAGTGCATGGAAGTCATTGCAAAATCATCCAAATGTGGGAACTCAAAAACTCCATATAACATCTTATTGTGGCACTCAAAGCAATCAAATAGAAATTTTATCAACATCTTTGATGCAAAGCTTGGAGAATTTGGCAAAAACACAAAAGAAGAATGTCCAAAACAACCTCATTATGTGTGCCAACCAACCATTGGAAAGAGAAATTGTTCGACATGTTGGATGTCACACACAAATCATCGATAGCAAATATCATGGGAATATGAGTATCCCAAGCGGAAGCAAAAACAACGTGTTTGCAAAAAACCAAATGAAAGAGCAAGTAGTCCTTATGTTTGTTGCAACAACAAGACGAGATTCTTGGAAGCTCTTATGACAATACATGTTCTTAATGGAATTGTGGTGCACACAAAACATCGAAAAGGTAAATTGTTCAACATTTTTGTTGCAACACAAAGCATCATTATCTAGAAGCGAAGAAACATGAATGTCACAAGGGGAGATAATACCATTAACATGCTTGCAAGCAAACCATAGGAAACAACAATTTGTCAACATGGAAGATGCAAAGCATGCAAAAGGTATCAGAGCTGGGTTCGATCTTGAACTCACTTGTGGGGCTCTCTAGAGCTCTTTTTGTCAACTCGTGCTCAACCGAGGTTGACATTCTCGTGCGGGTACCTACACACATCATATGTAAAAGGAAGAACGTGTGGCATGGTAGAGATACACATCATCCATCATGACGTATCTCTTTTGTGCACATCAATTAATTTCATCAAGTATGAAATAGATGCATGGTGAGTATGCAAGTGGGGAACATGCTTATCATGGACATCATCAAAATCTCCAAAAATTGAGAAAGCTATGGGGCCATCTCATTAACGCATGAGATCAATATTGTTGCAAGCAAAACAAGTGAAATAGCAAGCATTCATCTTATCGCAAGCAACGGGGAATTGAATGACTAGCATAACAAGGCAAGTCCGAAGCAATTGGAGGATACACACAAGATGCATAGCATGGCATGTTTATGGCAATGATATCGCAATCAAACAATTCCACATGATCAATATATGCAAAGGCAAAGCATCACATGGGAATATGAGTGAAGCATATGTAATGTCACAAGTGTCATCCATAACATGCATATCCTCACAATTCATCAGTCCACTAGTGGGATCATGGCATCATCAACACCCTTATTGTTACCTTGGTCATACCTCTCATATGAAGTGGGTGTTGTGAAAGTAGTGGCCTCCTTGTGGACGACTTCATCTTCTTGATGTATCCATGGCGTAGCATCTACCATGTACATCTGATAGGGCAAAGGTGTCCGATCCTTCGATGAGATGGCGATAATCGATTTGGTGGAGTTCGGGCTTGACGATCCGACTACACGTGCGAGCACGAGCGCCAATGCAATCGCTAGGCCAATCTCCTGGAGGTTACCGATCCTGCGTGAACACGATCAGCCTGACCAGCGAGGGTCTTAATTCCTACCTGAAATTGAGAACAAGTAAGAACCAATATTGCAATCAAGATATTGCGGATTAAGAGGAAAGCTTTATTGAAAGAGGTGGGATCCTGAATAGGTGCGAAGTACAAGAGGCCTCTGCGACGCTCGAGCCTTGGCGAAGTTGCGACTATGGCTAACTTAATGTCTAAACAAAATCCGAGTCTAGAGGTTTGGCTATGGGGCGTATTTAAGGGCGAAAAGGTGGGGTTTCGGCCAGCCATGGAAGTGGTGGCCGAATCCAACCCTAAAAGTCCTTTTCCCCTCAAATACGGACTCTAAAAAGTGGCTAATTAAAATCCTGCGAAATTACATGGGCCTGGCCCAAAATAAAGGTGTCGCAGCACCATATTATGCTATGGACGAATTCGTAAAGTATTGATCTTGAATATTTCGTCCAAGCCTTCTTTCTTCATTATGGTGGCCTCAAAGTTCTGAAATCTTCATCCGTGGCCTTCTCTTGGATCATCACATGCTTGCTGCCATCTCCATGCATGGCCATGCTCCAATGCTTGTCCCTCTCATCCATGCTTGGTCCATCATTCCTAAGAGTAAGAAATGTATCTGATTTAGGCAGCATCATATTCTCATGTATGTAAGGAATAGTTCCAAGAAACGAAAGTACCTGATAGTTAAGTGTTTGGCACGAGATCTTGTGATGGGTCCTTGTATGTGTGTTGCTGTAGGTACAACGGTTGTATCAATAGTAGGGATGTCCACATCATGCTCCCCTTCTTGAATTGAAGTCGTCCTCGACGCAATCTCATCTTCCTCACCAAAGTAAGGCTTCAAATCTGCAATGTTAAATGTAGGACTAACCGTACCAAAATCTGCAGGCAACTCAAGTTTATATGCATTATCATTGATTTTCTCTAACACCTTAAAGGGACCAGCAGCACGTGGCATTAACTTAGACTTGCGTAAATCAGGAAAACGATCTTTACGCAAATGTAACCAAACAAGATCGCCAACATCAAACACAACATGCTTTCTCCCTTTATCCCCAGCAAGTTTATACTTAGCATTCATGTGTTCAATGTTATCTTTAGTAGTCTTATGCAAGTTTAATATCATTTCAGCGCGTTGTGTAGCATCCAAATTATGTTGCACCGAAGAAGGTAAAGGCAATAAATCAATAGGTGCACGAGGAACAAAACCATACACAATCTCAAATGGGCACATCTTTGTGGTAGAATGCAATGAACGATTATAAGCAAATTCTATATGAGGTAAACACTCTTCCCACAATTTTAAGTTCTTCTTTAAAACAGCCCGTAACATAGTAGACAAAGTTCTATTTACTACTTCAGTTTGACCATCAGTTTGGGGATGACATGTAGTACTAAACAGCAATTTAGTCCCCAACTTAGCCCATAAACATCTCCAAAAGTGGCTAAGAAATTTAGTATCACGATCAGAGACAATAGTATTTGGCACACCATGCAAACGAACAATTTCACGAAAGAACAAATCAGCAATATGCGCAGCATCATCCGTTTTATGACAAGGAATAAAGTGTGCCATCTTAGAAAACCGATCCACAACAACAAAAATACTATCCCTCCCCTTCTGTGTTCGTGGCAATCCCAAAACAAAGTCCATAGAAATATCCTCCCAAGGAACACTAGGAACAGGAAGAGGCATATATAAACCATGTGGATTAAGGCGAGACTTAGCTTTTTGACAAGTAGTGCAGCGTGCCACAAATCTCTCAACATCTCGACGCATACGTGGCCAAAAGAAGTGTGCAGCAAGAACATCCTCCGTCTTCTTGACACCAAAGTGTCTCATCAATCCTCCTCCATGCGCCTCCTGTAACAACAAAAGACGAACAGAGCTATCTGGAATGCATAGTTTGTTAGCACGGAACACAAATCCATCATTGAAGACGAACTTGTTCCAAGTTCTACCATCTCTACAATTCTGCAACACATCTTTAAATTCAGCATCATGCACATATTGTTCCTTAATAGTTTCCAATCCAAATATTTTGAAGTCAAGTTGAGATAACAAAGCATAACGGCGTGACAAAGCATCAACAATAATATTATCTTTACCCTTTTTATGTTTGATAACATAAGGAAAAGACTCAATAAATTCAACCCACTTTGCATGACGACGATTCAACTTAGCTTGACTACGAATATGCTTCAAAGATTCATGATCAGAATGAATAACAAATTCCTTAGGCCATAGATAATGTTGCCAAGTTTCTAATGTCCGAACCAACGCATATAATTCTTTATCATAAGTAGAATAGTTCAGACTAGCCCCACTCAATTTCTCACTAAAATATGCAACAGGTTTTCCCTCTTGTAATAACACCCCTCCCAAACCAATTCCACTAGCATCACATTCAAGCTCAAAAGTCTTAGTAAAATCAGGAAGTTGGAGTAAGGGAGCATGTGTTAGCTTATCTTTCAATATAACGAAGGCCTGTTGTTGTGCATCGCCCCAAACAAAGGGCACATCCTTCTTGGTAAGCTCATTCAGCGGCGCGGCAATTGATCCAAAGTCTTTGACAAAGCGCCTATAAAAACCAGCGAGGCCAAGAAAACTCCTCACTTGTGTGACCGTCTTGGGCTGCGGCCAATTCTCAATAGCTTCAATCTTGGCTGGATCCACTTCAATACCCTGTGATGTAACAACATAGCCAAGAAACGCAACTCGATTGGTGCAGAAGGTGCACTTCTCAAGGTTACCAAACAAACGTGCATCACGTAAAGCATTGAAAACATCACGTAAATGGTCCAAATGTTCCTCTAAAGATTTGCTATAAATCAGAATATCATCAAAGTAGACTACCACAAAACGTCCAATGAAAGCACGTAAAACTTCGTTCATTAATCTCATGAAAGTGCTAGGTGCATTAGTTAAACCAAACGGCATTACTAACCACTCATATAAACCGAACTTAGTTTTAAATGCTGTTTTCCATTCATCTCCTAATTTCATATGAATCTGGTGGTAACCACTACGCAAATCAACTTTAGAAAACATGGTAGAGCCAGTCAATTCATCAAGCATGTCATCTAAACGTGGAATAGGATGACGATATCGAATAGTAATATTATTGATAGCTCTACAATCAGTACACATGCGCGAAGAACCATCTTTCTTAGGTACCAAAATAATAGGAACAGCACAAGGGCTAAGGGACTCACGAATATGATCTCTGTCGAGTAGTTCCTGAATTTGGCGGTTGTATCTCCTTTGTCTCCTCTGGATTGGTTCTATATGGCGCGCAAAGGTTAGCAATAGCGGGTGGCAAAGAAGGAGGCATATCCTCAAATGAAAACAAAACCTCTTTGCAGACAATTGCATAACATTGAGTATTGTTTACATCTAGTTCAGCAATATCAATTTTATTTGCAAGCATACATGGACTCTTCAAACGAATTTCAGTAGCATGTGTAGAATCAGATTTAGTGTTCTTTGGTGGTATAAAATCTGCAGCAACAATCTGATTCTCACTTTATTTTTCTCCTCAGTTTTAGCTCTACTAGCTCTAGCAAGATCATCTTTTAAAATCTGTTCGGGAGTCATAGGTTTTAGACCAATTTTCTTTCCATCATGCATAAGAGAATAGTGATTAGTTTTGCCATTATGAACAGATTCTCTATCAAATTGCCATGGTCTACCAAGTAATAAAGAACAAGCTTGCATAGGTACAACATCACAATCAACAAAATCAGAATATGTACCAATAGTAAAATGCACGCGTACCGTTCTTGTTACCTTGATCTTGCGAGAACTCTCAAACCATTGGATGTAGTATGAATGTGGGCGTTGTCTTGTTGGAAGCGCAAGCTTCTCTACCATGTCAACACTGGCCAGATTATTACAACTCCCTCCATCAATGATGATCCGTATAGCTCTTTCCTTGACAACACCACGTGTTTGGAACAGGTTGTGGCGTTGATCTTGCTCAGATTTGCTCAATTGCACACTCAACACACGTTGTGTAATTAAACTCTTGTATTGATCAGCAGCTTCAGCTCCCATTACCTCTGGCTCTGCATCATCATCAGAATTGTCTCCATCTCGAGCAGAAATAAGGGCTAGTGTATCTTCATCGAAGTCACTCGCTGAATCGTATTGACCATCTTCTCGCACCATCATCACACGTTGTGTTGTGCACTGTCTCTCAATATGACCAAAACCCCAGCACTTGCGGCATTGTATATCCTTTTCTTACCCGTGGAAGCCATAGAAGATGCACTACGAGCAGGAGCATTGGATGATGGTGGAGGAGCAGCTGGAAATCTTGTGGTGGCCTTGGATGTGGTAGGAGCTGGAGGCGAATCACGAGGAGGCGCTGATTGTCGGGATGTCCAAGTGGATGTGCGACCTGCAGAATTATTAGTCCTCCTCCATGGTGTTTGGCGATCCTGCACTTCACGTTCAGCTTTGCAAGCAAGATGAAACAAACGAGTGATAGAATTATATTCCTTATAATCTAATATGTGCTGAATGTCCTTGTTTAATCCACCAAAGAAACGTGCAAGCATTTGTTCATTAGATTCAACAAGACCACACCTAACCATCCCCGTTTGCAATTCCTGATAATACTCTTCTACAGAATTTTTCCCTTGCTCTAAGCGTGTCAGATTCTTTAGTAAATCACGTTGATAAGTGGGAGGTACAAAACGAACACGCATAGCAGTTTTTAAAGCAGTCCAAGTACTAGGAATAGTAGTAGGATTTAAACGACAATACTCAGACCACCAAAGGAAGCAAATTAGTAAATTCACATGTAGCAGCACTAACACGCATATTCTCAGGATATTTTAAGCATGCAAAACGTTGTTCTACTTCCATCTCCCATGTAAGATATGCATCAGGATTATATTTACCCTCAAAAGATGGAATATTTAATTTAAGCTTTGCAACATGATCATCATCATTACGTACCGGTGGGCGAGCGTTGCGGTAGTAATGTCGGGGATGACCAGCAGGTACCTGGGGAGGTTGTTCAACCTCCTCGTCAAACAGATCGTCGTCGTCGGGTCGTAGTAGTACCCGTCGTCTGTCCCCAATGTCGCAGCAGCAGCCGCGGCGGAAGTCTGAGGAACGTCAGTCGCAGCAGGAGCCGCCGGGGGTGCGGCGGGAGCCGAACCAGCAGTCCGACCCGTGATCGGAATGCGCCATGCGCCATGTGTGGGTGCCGGTGCGGGTGCGGGCAATCGGTTCAAAAGCTCCTTGAACCGAACGTCAAGCTTGGCGTTGAAGGATTTCTCGAGTCCATCGATCTTGTCCACGGCGTTGGTGAGCTTGGTGTCAAACTCCCCTAGGCGCGTATCCACGTCTTCAGCGCGACTGACAAGAGCGCGGAGAAGTGGGCATGTAGTTCTTCGTTCGTCATGGTGGCAGGGTTCCGCGAAGTATCTGTCATGGTTAGTCCTTAAAAGCACAGGTATATACTACAAGAATATGGTGGAAGTCACGCGTAATCCGTCAAGCAATATACGAAGTTCTTACAAGTTCTTACCAAACAGCAAAGGAAAAGGCGATGTGCAACCACGTGGATCAGTGGGTCCAGAGATTGAACCAAGCGATTACCAGGAGTCGAAACACCGCACGTGGAGAGTATCTGTGGAGCTCTGGGAAGGCTTAGCAAAGGGGTTAGAAATTATCAAAACAGCAATGCAAAAGTTGAAAGAATGCTCAACGACGGTACTGTGCTGGTCCTAGGCTAGACCGTACTAGAGACGCGAGCCTAGATCACCAACGATGTCACGACGCGACACAACAAGCACTGTATGATGATATAGCACCCTGAAAAGCGATCCGAGATGCAGAAAATTACTAGGATGGCGAGTGTCTAGAACTGATCTACGGGGTCTAAAAAGAGGTTAGCCCCCAAAAATTTTTTCGAAATTTTTATTTTGCTCCGGAAAGCGCGCAGGCGCCAAAAAAATATCGCTATAACGGCCGATGGAGAAAAGTGATCCCCAAAGCCGAAAACCAGTATAGCCATAAAAATTTTTCGGAGGCGGTTCCATGCTTGTGGATAACATGATGGAGCACTACACCAACAATGGCTCCACATACTTGGGTGATATGGAGTACTACAACAACAATGACTCCCTAAGCATGGACGACTTCAAGAACGACAACGCCAAGCTCCTCACGTCGCACCGACCAAGACGGAGCCTCCAACTCGAGTGCGCCAAGGTCCATCATCAAATGGAAAAGTTCCAAAGCAACCTCCACAACTTCAAGAAGGACTTGGACAACGACTTCGACAAAAACATGAGGATGGTCGCCAAGGACTAATGATGCTTTGCGCTCATTATAAAAACTTACAAGGAAGAGTGCCAAGGTCAAGAGCCATCATCGTGAGCGTCATATGGATGACCAAGTGCGCCACCTACATCAACCATCGGCAAGGCACGCCAATGACCTCCGTCGACACCATCACAAGGCACCTTCAACTTCTTGTGCCACCACCAAAATGGCTCCAAGAGCAAGCCTTCGTCCACGCCATCAAGCTTCAACGACTAAGCTTGCTTTGAAGACCTCATGACCGAGGAAAATGAAGACCTCTACTTCGCCAAGTTGGATAGCACGAGCCTACCTCCAACACTACTATGAGATGGCCACAAGACGGTCGAGCATGGGATTTTCCCTTCGACCATGGAGGCGAGCAATGATGCCCATCTTATGGCATCCAACCTTGGAGGCGACAAGGTCAAGAATGGTGAGCATGGATTTTCCCTTCACCAAAGGAGGCGCATGGAGTTGAGGAACCGAGCCTACCCCCATATGCTTGAGTGATGATGTGGTACCAATCCCATGTGAGTATGAGAGCCACTTAGCCCATTTGATTGAGAACAAGAGTGAGATGAGTGACTCCACCTTATGTGAGATTGAGTGCTTCCACTTGGAGGGAATGAGTGATACTCCTAGTGAGTTGAGAGTGGTAGTTGATAGGTCAAGTGAGACCATTTCGATTTCTAACAACTTACCCTCTACCTCTAGTGTGTTCTCTTGTGTTGTGCTAGGTTCCATGGAGGAAGACGTCCGATGCTATGAAGCAATGATGCCTCAATTGAGAAGATGTACATGGTGCATGAAGATGATGTTATGCCATGGCTAAATCAAGAAAACGAAGTCGTCCACAAGGAGGCCTGATGCAGCCCGTCCTACGACCGCTACTACATCTACTCCCACAAGCTCCCCAAGTGGCCCCATGACTCGCGCCCGAGCCAAACTCCTTCAAGCTAAGGTGAACTCGCTCCTCTCCTTGTGTGACTTTGATACACCCTTGGATGGCCTGCTACTTCATACCCATACCTTGTGCATCATCAGGTACGAAGAGAAGAACCCACAGGACGGAGGAGCACCAGCAGAAGAGACCAAATGCTCTCTGTCGCCAGCGGTACTACCGGACCTGGCGACCGGTACTACCGCTTGGCGGCACTACCGCCCCTGCTACCGCCAACAACAGAAGGTCCCGAGCTAGCCAAATGCTCTCAGTCACTGGCGGTACTACCGGCCCCGGATCCGGTACTACCGGGCTACGGTACTACCGCCCCCTGCTACCGCCACCAACAGAAGGCCCCAGCGCATGTCCCAGGACGACAAGCGGTACTACCGGCCAGGAAGCGGTACTACCGCATGACCTGTACTACCGGTCGAGCTGGACCGGTACTACCGGACCTGGAAAGGCCTGAACGTGTTAATTCGGCCCAACGCCTTGTAACCCTCTCTATATTTCGCTATTTGTTCCCAAAATACCCCTGTTTATGTGGATGGCCTATATATAGCCCCACCCTCTATTGTATACCCTAGACTTGGATAATAATAGATATTAAGGAAACCCTTTGAGGAACTTATATCTATTGGTCTCATGCTCCTACCAAGGAGCACCGGATTATCCACCCCCCTTGGATCTTGCCTAGTGCGTTCAAGTTGTACAAGGCCTTGGGTTTCTCGGTTTCTCACCCCCAAGTCGTCAAGATCTCACCAAGCGCCTCATCCCCCGTGGTTGGCGTGGAGAGCGAGCTTCGCCCAACACCGATCCTAGGGATTATGTTGGACCGGTTGCCACCGGCATGAGGAGTAGGCGTGTATCGTGTTTTGGTGTGCGTGTGTTGCGGATTTCATCTCCTTCCTCGATTTCATCCTCCGACCACTACTTTCCCTCGTTTCTCGTGGAATTCGTGAAAGATCGGGCCATCCCAGGGTTACCCCATAACATATTGGTATCAAGAGCACGGTTGATCACGAATTTCCCCCCAATTTTTCTTTTATCCGCCTTAAAATCGAAAATCCCACCAAAAAGAGCCCCAATTTGCCTTCGGATCGATCTCTGGATTTGGTGAGTTTTTCGTGGTTTTGGTCCATAGATCTGTTGCTTTTGGAGTCGATCTTTAGCCCCTGTTGTTCCTAGCCAGTCTTTCGGTCAGTTTTCCCACGGATTTGAGGTTTGTGTCAAGTGGATCTCGTTTTTGTTCGTGTTCTGTGACCAGCGGTACTACCGCCCGTAACAAGCGGTACTACCGCCGTCCGGTACTACCGCCCGTAACAAGCGGTACTACTGCCAGCAACAGAAACATTTTTGTTCTTCTTGACGCCTCATTTTCGTTTGCTGACTTTTACCCTTTAGCTTGTTCGTGTTTCGCGTGTTTGTCGCCATCTTAACACAAGCTTCCGCATTAAAGTCATCCCGCGCTGAACGACACCGCGACACTCGAACATCATCCACCACCAACGGCTGCAAGTCATCCACAATACCAAAGGTATAACTTACACCACTTTGTCAACCCCCATATCTTCCTTTGTGTGTATCTATCCTATGAGAGCAACTCATTTTGTGTTTGTCTAAGCATTGTCCACTTGCCTTCGGAAAGTAAAAGTGTGAGGCCAAATACAAAAGCTAACATAGTAGCATAGCAAGGGAGAAAAAGAAAACAAGAATCAAAAAAAAAGGAAAAAAGAAAAAAATAAAAAGAGAAAAGATACATAGTCTCCCAATACAAAGAGAATACCAAGCTTGTAAGCCAAGAAAGAGAGAAGAAAGAGCGCACCGAGGCAAGCGCACAAATCTATTGCGTATCCTCTTTTGGCAAACGAGTTGTAGTCTCTCCTTGAGTTGGCACTACAACCGAGCGTAGTCTTCGTTAGGACCTTTGTGCTCATTTTCATAGTCGTGCTAACCCCTTTTTCTCCACGTGTGTGTTTTCCGTGGGTTTTGTAGATCGTTTCCTTTTTCTTTTGATCTTTGGTTCTTTACCACGTAGGACAATAACTTTTTGATTGGATCGTTTCGTTTGGTTTTCCACAATCCTAACCTTCCACCAAAAGCCTTTGAGAGTTTCTTGCCATTTCACTTTGCACGCTTTTCGCTCATTTGTGTGGCAATTGGTTTGATATAATCTCCAAGGTGAGGTAAAAGGCTAACTCTCCGCACCCTTATTCTCCATATACAACCCTTATTGGTTTTCATCATGGACAGGCATGGAGAGCCATCCCAACCCCCACAACCTCCGGAGGATGACACACAATTCATGAAGAGATGGGGACCATTGGAAGGTCCGAGGAGAATTCAACTATCGTTGTGAAGCTCTCGAGAGGCGCCAAATGAACAATTTAGCGAGGCCCGTGTAGAATTCAAGAACATCGACAACCGCTTCGAAGAAGTCCGTCGCCAAATGCATGCCATGCAACACAACCTCGGTCATCAAAATGAAGCTCTTGGTCGTGCACTCGCCTCAACGGATGAGAAGCTACAACGCCTCGTTGATGGACTCGCAAGGCCACGCTCGCGCGAATCAAGCTCATCTTGCACTCCTCAAGTGAATCAAGTGCACCTCGCCGTCACGCTTCAAGGCACCTGGATGGACCCGTTCTTCAATCCATGAGCTCTTCGCAAGAGGTACCATCTCCGCGTCACGCCGCAACGTCAAGCTATGATGGTGACCTCTCCGCAAGACCTCCAAGGCGCGAAGCAACCGGCCACAAACCAAGGGCACTTGTGATTCAACAAGAGCAACCTCGCATGGACCACCAAGGCCATCGACGTCGACATGCCCCTTCAACAATAAGTGAAGCATCCGTAGAGGACGAACAAGATCATCGTCGACGTGAAGCACTCGACGATCCTCCAAGGCGTCATCATCGACATGATCGTCCTGTCGGCAACATGATGTCATGACGAGCCTCCTCTACACCAAGAAGAAGAAGAGCAGCCCATTGCGCATGCGGCTCGACGTCCTCCTCGCCATAGGGCGCAAGACAATGCTCCTCCGCATCAACCACGACAAGAACAAGAGCAAGCTCCCCAAGCTCGTCGTGAGGACCATCAACCTCCTCCTCGTCCTCAACCGCGTCAACAAAACGAGCAAGCTCCCCAAGCACGTCATCAACAACAAGTTCCACCACCAAACGCGGCACCTCAACAACCGCAAGAGCAACGTAACAATCACCAAGCACGACATGAGAGCTCGGATGATGATGATGACCGCCCAAATCTTGGCAACCAACGCAACCGGAACCGCAATGGAGAAGAAACTTTCGGCAAGCTCAAATTCACCATGCCAAAGTTCACCGGTTCCAATGAGCCCGAAGAATATCTCTCTTGGAACTCAAGGTCGACAAGATCTTCCGCATGCACAACTATAGCAATGAGAAGATGATGGCCATGGCATCCTCGAGTTTGATGAGTATGCCAACCTTTGGTGGGAACAAGTCCAACTCGCTCGCGAAGCAAAACAAGAGCCTCCAATCGCAACTTGGCAAGATATGAAGGCTCATATGAGATCCCGCTTTGTTCCTTCACACTACACGCGTGACCTCTTCAACAAGCTTCAAACGCTTAGTCAAGGACAAAGACCGTGGAAGAGTACTTCAAGCAAATGGAGCTCAACATGATCCGTGCCAACATTGAAGAGCGTGATGAGCAACAATGGCACGTTTCCTCAATGGCTTGAACCATCCTATCAAACGCATCACCGAGTTCCAAGGTACAACAACATGGTTGAGCTTGTGCACATTGCATCAAAGGCGAACGTCAAGTGCAAGAGGACATCAAGTTCAACAAGCCAAAGACATACTTCACATACAAGCAAGCTCCAACCACTACTCCAACAACACCAACTGGAAGCTCCTCAAGTACAACCAAGCTTCCCTTCAAGCCAACTCTCCCTCAAGGAAAACAGCCCCCAAGTGGCAAACACACAAGGGATGATCAACCATTCACTGGTGAATGCTACAAGTGTGGAGGCAAAGGGCACAAGTCGAATGCATGTGGGAACAGAACAAGAAAGTTTTGTTCATCCATGACAACGGCGATGAAGAATACTTGAGTGAAGAAAGAGTTTGATGCAAGAGTCAAGGAAGCCATGGCAAGGAAACATTTGGAAGAGGACCAAGAACTTCTCGTGTGTGAGCATGACGCAAGTCCATCGCTTGTGGTCACAAGGGTCTTGACTACCCAAGTCAACGAGAATGAAGACCAACGCTCGAACATCTTCCAACTCGTGCCGGCATCAATGGGAAGTCAATCAAAGTTGTCATCGATGGAGGGAGTTGCCCAAACCTTGCAAGCACGGAATTTTGTGAGAAACTCAACCTCACCCTTCATCCGCATAAGCACCCCTACCATATCCAATGGCTAAGTGACCAAGGATCCGTCAAGATCAAGCACACCGTCTCGGTGACGTTCTCAATGGGCACTAGAAGGACACGGTGGAATGTGACGTGGTCCCAATGACGGTTGTCACATGTTCCTCGGAAGACCGTGGCAATACGACAAGCCTGCTTTGCACAATGGTCACTCAAACACTTACACCTTCAAATGGCTTGACAAAACTTGTGTGTTGCAACCAATGACTCCTAGCCAAATAATTACGGACAATGCAAAGGCTTTAGCGAGGGCGCAATACACAAAAACACCTTGTGAGAAGAGTGGTGAGCGAGAGAACCACACCATAGTGAGTGAGAGCTACAAGCCAAACTCGAATTGAAAAACTAAGAGTGTTCTTCTTGCCACCAAAAGTGAGATGAGAGAAGTGCGGAACAACCCATCCATCTTGCACTATGTCCTTGTATGCAAGGGACTAGCGCAGGAACTAACGACTTGACAAATGTTCCTCCTTCTTTGATGGCTATTTTGCAGGAATTCAAGACGTTTTTCCCGAAGAGCTTCCTCATGGCCTTCCTCCTCTTCGTGGAATCGAGCACCGCATCGACCTCATACCGGCGCACCACTTCCAAACCGCGCCGCTTATCGCACAAACCCGGAAGAGACGAGGAGATCGAACGTCAAATCAACCAACTCGTCTCCAAAGTTTGATCCAAGTAAGCACTAGCCCAAAGCGCGGTTCCCGTGATCCTAGTCCCGAAAACGGATGATACGTTGCGGTTATGCATGGATTGCCGTCCAATCAATGCTATCCACCGTGCGTTATCGACATCCTATACCGCGTCTTGATGACATGCTTGATGAGTTATGTGGAGCCACTATATTTTCGAAAATTGATCTTCGTAGTGGTTACCATCAAATTCGCATGGCCGAAGGGGATGAGTGGAAAACGCCTTCAAGACCAAGCTTGGTCTCTATGAATGGTTGGTTATGCCTTTTGGCTTATCTAACGCCCCATCTACCTTCATGCGTCTAATGAACCATATTTTGAGATCTCTAATTGGGAAGAGTGTAGTTGTTTACTTTGATGACATTCTTGTCTATAGCAAGTCACTAGAGGAGCATGTTACTCATGTTAAGGAGGTCCTTCAAATCCTTCGGCATGAAAAGCTTTATGCTAATCTCCCAAAGTGCACTTTTGCAAGAGACAGCTGATTTTCCTTGGTTTTGTTGTGTCTTCTAATGGCATAGAAGTGGATGTCTCAAAAGTCAAGGACATACGAGATTGGCCCATCCCAACAAATGTTAGTGAACTTCGTAGTTTTCATGGGTTGGCTGGCTTTTACCGTCGCTTTGTGAAAGATTTTCTACAATTGCTTGCCCCTCAACGAATTGACCAAGAAAATGTCACGTTCGTTTGGGGAAAAGCCACAAACAAAAGGCTTTTGATGAGCTCAAAAGAGGCTCACCGAAGCACCACTTCTTGCATTGCCGGATTTCACAAAAACCTTTGAGATTGAATGTGATGCTAGTGGTATTGGCATTGTGGCGTCCTTATGCAAAATGGGCGTCCTATTGCTTACCATAGTGAGAAACTTGATGGCGCACGCCTCAATTATCCCATTTATGACAAGAACTTTTTGCCTTGGTTCGAGTTCTTCAAGTGTGGCACACTATCTTGGCCCAAAGAATTTATCATCCATTCCGACCATGAGTCGTTGAAGTATCTTAAGGGCCAAGCCAACTTGAGTAAAGGCATGCAAAATGGGTTGAGTTTATGGAGTCTTTTCCTTACATTGTCAAATACAAGAAGGGCAACGAAAATTGTGGTAGCGGACGCCTGTCTCGCAAAAAACACAAGCCTTCTTACACGACTCGACTCGAAAAGTCCTTGTCTTGGTCTTGATGACATCAAATCTTTGTACGCGTCCCGACTCTTTCTTTGACCAATATTTGCACAATGTTCAATAGACAAAGGGATTGATGATTTCTATCTGCATAAGGGTTTTATTTTCAAACAAACAAAACAAGCTTTGCATTCCGAAATCGTCTCTCCAACTTTGGCTTCTTCAAGAGTCCCCATGGTGGAGGCCTTATGGGTCACTTTGGCCGTGACAAGAATATGACATGCCTTCCACTCATACTTTTGGCCAAAGATGAAGCGCGACGTGGAGCGCCATGTTCAACGATGCACTACATATAATCCAAGCTAAGTCTAAGTCAAACCCCTTGGTCTTTATATGCCATTGCCTATTCCTCATGCACCTTGGCCGGACATTAGCATGGACTTTGTGTTTAGGATTTCCTAGATCTAAACATGGTCATGATTCCATATTTGTAGTAGTGGATCGCTTTTCCAAAATGGCACATTTCATTCGTGCCATAAGACCGATGATGCTTCACATGTAGCAAATTTGTTTTTCAGGGAAATAATTCGGCTACATGGTGTTGCCAAGAACAATCGTCTCCGACCGCGATGTAAAATTCATGAGCTACTTCTGGAAGACCTCATGGCCAAGCTCGGCATCAAGCTCCTCTTCTCGTCCGCCTCGCATCCTCAAACCGATGGACAAACCGAGGTCGTCAATCGAAGTCTTGGCACACTCCTCCGGGTGTTGATAAAGAAGAACCTTAAAGACTGGGAGGAATGCATTCCACACGCCGAGTTCGCCTACAACCGCGCCAAGCACTCCACCACCATGAGGAGCCCGTTCATGATCGTCTACGGCTTCGAGCCTCTCACCGCGCTCGATATCCTTCCACTCCACTTCATGAACGTGCCAATATGGACGTTGTCAAGCGCGCCCACACAATGAAGAAACTCCATGAGGACACACGAGCTACTATCGAGCAACAAGTCCTTCGCCAAGCATCAAGGCTAAACAAGAACAAGAAAGAGATAATCTTCGAAGAGGGCGACCTTGTGTGGATACACTTGAGTAAGACCGCTTCCCCAAGGAACGCGACTCCAAGCTAAAGCCAAGAGGTGATGGACCATTCAAAGTGCTCGAGAATCAACAACAACGCTTATGTCATCGATATCCCAACATCCAAGTATCTTGTGAGCTCGACATTCAATGTCAAGGACCTCTCACCCTACCATGGAGAAGAGGAAGTTGAGACGGTTGAAGAGTCGAGGACGACCTTTCCCAAGGGGGGGGAGCTGATG
The DNA here is from genome assembly GCA_910589765.1 of Avena atlantica. Taxonomy (NCBI): domain Eukaryota; kingdom Viridiplantae; phylum Streptophyta; class Magnoliopsida; order Poales; family Poaceae; genus Avena; species Avena atlantica. Next base: position 24,899 of record CAJUWN010002063.1, read on the forward strand.
CAGCCCGTCCTACGACCGCTACTACATCTACTCCCACAAGCTCCCCACAGTGGACCCATGACTCGCGCGAGCCCAACTCCTTCAAGCTAAGGTGAACTCGCTCCTCTCCTTGTGTGACTTCGATACACCCTGGATGGCCTGCTACTTCATACCCATACCTTGTGCATCATCAGGTACGAAGAGAAGAACCCACAGGACGGAGGAGCACAGCAGA